>CM057385.1:91985662-92013162 GCA_030015415.1 Cynopterus sphinx | reverse complement strand
TCATTTAACACCCAGGACATTTCTACACATCCCCCAAAAGCAAGATACTCAACTTTCTGCTTCTATTTCTTTTTAAATAATGAGCAATGCCTTCTTGTCTATCATCACCAAGTCACATGCAGAGATCTAGGATAAGAGTCAAATATGGCATAAAAAGTGAGGTAGCAAGACATAGGATTGGTTTCTGAAAGGGAACAAGCATTAAGACTAGAGTGGAATTCAAAGATATGGTCAGTGTACTGTTTGCTAATTAAAATGTTTACATTTCAGTAGGATCTGCTTTGATGCAGTACATAAAAATTTTCTTCCTCCCTTTTTCCCTATAGCGTCTTAGAGAGGCAATATAGAATTTTGGTTAAAGCATGACGTTAGGAGTTGATCTTTTTAGTTAAGTTCTGATACTGACACAAGTTGTATGACATTGGAGAAGTTATTTAACTTCTCTTTCTCAAGTTCCTTGTCTATTAAATGTAGCTAATGCTATTGCTTTTTTAAGATTAAAGTAGTTGTTTTATGGAAATACTCAGAATAGCGGTCGACTCAGTGTGTTGTAAATGTTAACTATTCATATTTGAAACCAGAATAAATTTATTTAGACTAAGTCATTAGACAGGAAATAATGGAGTAGAGACCAAATCACTTGGTCAGTCACAGCAAAAATTAATTTTAGGTTTGTTTATTGATTTATTAATGCAACAAATACATATCTCACCAGTACCATTGAGATAACAAAGTTGCATTAATTTTGCCAAGTCTATAAAAAAGGGTTAGAGCCAGAATGAATACTAAACAAACAAACAGCAATAATGACAAACATAACCACAAAACAAAGCCCTGGATCCCACCTATTCATCTGTCTCTTCCCTCATCAAGCTATCTATCTGTGGTGCTGCCTAGCTGTCAGAATGTCTGCCTTGGAATTTCATCAGTTTCCTGCCTAGCATCCTTTGGAAAATCCACTCACATCATATGAGTACAACATTGGATGCTTAGATCTTGTTTTTTGGATGATATGCAAAAATGAAAAAGAGGAAGAAATTCCCCCAGAGACTTCACAGCTGTGCATTGGAAAGAACACAAATCTCTCCAACTAAGATGTAGGGAGGAAAAAAAAAAACCTCGAAGTAATTTATGCTCTAAGATTTCCCCTTGGATCTGCATTTTCTGAAAGTCTCAGATGGTATGTTTTGTGTATGTGCAAATTTCATCCTCCTTGGTCAAACCATCTACCTCTGGGAGTGCAGAAGTCCTGCTGGTTGGGGAACTGTCTCTGTCACTGGGGAGGGCAACATTTCACTAAATCCTTATTTAACTGTGAAGACAGCTGTAAATCCTTTGAATTCATAAGTGAAATTAATCGCAGAATTCTATAGGGTAGGTTTGATGCTACCCAAAGACTCCCCAAGTGCAAAGCTAATACTTGAGTTTGAAAGTAGCAAATCAACATGCTCAGTTCAGGATGAATGATGCGATTCCCTTGACTGCCAGAGAAAAGGTCTGGATAAGACTTAACCAAATAATAAAACAAAATAAAATCCATTTATTAACTAAGGCAAGGTCAACATAGGACATGACAAAGTGTACAACAGAAACAATTTTACAGAGAATTTGTGTTTGAAACAGTGTCTTAGGGTATAAAAAGGTTTAATTTTTTTTATATTGTAAATCTACAGTCAATAATTTTAATAAAAAATTATTCAGCATTAGTGAAGAAAGTTGGGATATTTTTCATGGTCCTGGCTGGAAATCAAAATCTTGGTGTGTGTTCCCAATGCTAGAATTGCCTGCTGGTCAATTTTTGGGACAATCACTACTTCTTCTAATGCCTATTTTTTTTTATTATTGTAAATAACATATCTGTGATCTGCTTTTAACATACACACATACACACATGCACATCTCTTTGCATAGTGGGGAGTTTGAGATTACTAACATTCAATTTGAGTTATAAAAATTTAGAAACATAACTATGGAGACAGATGTAATGTACCATGCCATGCTCTTATTGGGAAGAACATTTCAAATTTAGGGTGGGGGGAACACTATTTGGGGTTCAAACCACTTTCCCCATATGCTCAGTAATGACAAGAATGAAAAATAGAGCTTTAAGTTAACTTTTAGATGAGCAGATCTGTTTTACTTTAGTGCATGTCATAAATTGTCTTGAAAATAAAATATCCTCCTGCATAGCTTTACAAAATAAAGCTTGGTCTATTTTGCTAAATGATTTGTAAAGGAATCACCAGATATTGTGATTCCTGAACTGATAGTACATTTAGTATCAAAACACACACACACACACACACACACACACACACACACACACACTCACTCACTCATACACACCTTATTTTAAGTGTGGAAATGTGAAGATTCTCATGTGTTATAAATAGTATAAACCCTCTGCCTTTTCACTACAATGGGGACCAGTTATCTTTACCCATTTTCCCCTGACTTTGCTCTTCCTTTGCATTCAATACTTAGAGGTGGATCCAAGGTTCTCAAATCCATAGCGATTGTTAAGGTCAGATTTCCTTCTTCTCCAACCTCTTATCCCTTACCACTCCCCACCTGTTTCTTAAGGGATGAGATACAAATGTTGGAAAATCAAACTCTCCCTGTCTCATAATCATCACCTCAAAGGTCGAATGAAAATTTCTCTTGTGATAGATTTACATTTTACAAACAAAGTTAATTTATCTCTTTGGTTCATCCTAAATCAGGTTAAAGGCTCTTTTGAATATACTTATGGGTGTCCTACAGACTAGTCAGATTGTACACACTTGGCTAAAATATTTGAGAACCTATGTCAAGTTCTAGGAATTAGCTATTCCTGAAAAACTGAGCTTCATTTTTTAGGGGATTATTCTGAATCAGACCTCAGATTGAATTTTTCATGTTAGTCTCAAAAAACTAAAAAAAAGAAAATTGTTCTAGGAGGAACTACTTGGACAAAAACTAATACATTGAGTATCTTTTCTGTACTCCTAAAGATTTTCAACACTATCTGGCTTCCACTGGCTTTGAGTGTTTTTTTAACTAAAGAGTTGGAGATCAAGGCCAGCAAAGTTCTCTTCAGATATAAAATCATCTAGTGCCCAGTTAATCTGAGTGGTGTATGATGGAAATTTTTCAATTATTACTTTCTCTTTTATTCTATTCTTTCTTGCCTCTTGATCTTGAACTCTAGCTGTTTTTGTCAGAGTTCTTCATGGAACTCACTGTGAAGAACAAACCAAGAAACAAAATCAAAAGTTGTTTCATCATTTCCATGTATTAAGAAATCTGGCTGAGGTTTATAATTAATGGGTAATTCACCTGTGTGGAAGATAGAATAGTGGCTCCCCAAAATATCCACATCCTAATCCTCAGAACCTGTTGCAAATGTTAACTGATATGGTAAAAGGGACTTTGCAAATGTGATTAAATTGAGAATATTGAGATGGAGAGATTATCCTCGATTACACTGGGGGCCCTAAATGGTATATCGTAAGTATCTTTATAAGAGGTAATCA
Source organism: Cynopterus sphinx (assembly GCA_030015415.1). Taxonomy (NCBI): domain Eukaryota; kingdom Metazoa; phylum Chordata; class Mammalia; order Chiroptera; family Pteropodidae; genus Cynopterus; species Cynopterus sphinx. The sequence continues at coordinate 92,009,647 of CM057385.1, read as the reverse complement.
GAGGGACACTTGACCAAAGAAGAGAAGGTGATGTGATGATGGAAGTAGGCTTTGAAGATGGAAGAAAGGGCCACAAGCTAAGCACAGGTTGTTACTCTCAGTTGAAAAAGATGGGAACAGGCTCTCCACTCAGAGTCTTTATAAGGAACCAATTTTGCCAATACTTAACTTTAGCCTGGTGAAATTGATTTTGGACTTATCACCTCCAGGACTGTAAGAATGAATATGTGTTCTTTTAAGCCATTAAGTTTGTGGTAATTTGTTGCAGCAATAGGAAACAAATATTTTGGGTATTAAGCATTTGGGTTTGCATCTATACAAATAATTTTGAAAACTTATTTTGAATTCTTATCAACACTGATTATATCCAATGACTCATCATTACAAAAAGTTAAATGGATATTTGGCTGTGGAGTTCTGAATCTTGCCTTGAGTATGAATCATGATGTGATATAATTATAGCTATCTAATTTAGAAATTCAATTATGGATATTTTAGGAATTATAGTAATAGAGTGTAATGACTTTGAGATTCTAGAAGCTGCATCTATATCATATACTAAAAAGTGAAAGATGAAAATTTCTAATTCTTAGATTTTAATCTTATTTAATGCAAGAAACAAACTAGTAGTGGATGTCAAGCATCTCATTTTTATCTTTTATGGCAAGATGATCAATGTACTAAAAATAATAGTATGTGGAGGGTCAAATGATTAGTTCTGGGACTGCATTTTTTAGTGAGAAAAAAAATTCAGCTAGTAAATGTCATTGAGCAACTTAGAAAATTACAAACAGTTTAGCAGGCCCTCACGTATCTGAGTTTCTGTCTTACTGTGCCTGGGATCTTGTCTGTAAAATATGTTAAGAAGCTGCTTATTGTCCCAAGTAATAGAGATCTCAAGACTCACCTATGAGTACTTGAACTCAATGTTTATCTATGTGTTATAGACTCCATGAAGCAATCTCTTATTAGACAGAGGCCAAACTCCCATTCCCTATGCCCATAAAGGTTTTTTTTTCTTTTTGCCTCTTCAAAATTCTCAGCATGTCTATAAAAGCTGCGTTAACTCTTTACTAAACACAAGATAATAACTATGCACAGCACCTTTCTCTTTCTCATGGCCATCACCATTGCTATCCTCATCACTATCATCTCCATCACTAGTATTTGTAGCACACTTAGTTCACAAAGAACTTTTCTTTGCAGAACCTCTTCAGAATAATACTGACCTTTGAAGTTGAATGGAGTGTTTGGGCACTTCATTTTGTAAAGATGTTTGAAGAAATCTGGACAGCAATACTGTCCTCCTTGCTTACCTCCTAACAATCAATGTATGTTACATGAGGTGAGCTTGCTAAATGTTTTCAGAACTAACATTTGTAAATAAGGGAACTAATTTCAGAGAAATTCTGTTTTCCCAGTATCAGAAAGGCAGAAAGGGGACTGCAGACACTAGAACGTCAGGTTTTTCCATTAAACAAAGGGCTAAAAAAAAGGCTCCATGGTATCATAGTTGAATAAAAGTGGGGAAGAGGATCAAAAGGCAATGATTCATCAAAAAATACATATTCATTGGCCTTATATCACCACATGTGAAGAACAGGAAAAAAAAATGAAACTTCATAATGTACCAGCTTTAAAAAAAATCAACATCATAATATTGTCACTGGATGTTGACTATTTGTTGTAGAAAAAGAAGGGGTTTAGCAATGTTGCTGTAGGTCTTTTGTACTTTTTGCCCATTATTTTTCTCCATGAGAAACAGGAGTAAGATTTCTCTTCCTTTGTCAAACTGAAGGCAGTTTTCCCTCCTAGACTTCCATTTTCCTCACCAGTGGTTAATACAAAGTTAACCCATCTCAGTCTGATACATATATAAATGAACACAATTGCTTCTATTTGCAAAGTGAAACCCTATTATCAATAAAAGATGGCAAGTGCTCTTTTAAAAGTCCCCAATCATTCAGAGTAAATGTTTTTAAATTGCTGGGGACCAACAAGGTATCTTGCTCTCTCTTGTAGACTCAATTATGCATCCATGGAACACTTAGGTCATTGGGAAGACAATAATCAGTTAGAAAAACAGGGGATGAAATTTAGGGCATTACACTGAACGTTCCCTTATTACTTCTGAAGACTTGAAATCAGATTGATTTAGCTTAATGAGGTTCCATGATTCCAGGTGAAAGAAAACTAATGTCCATTGGACTGTTATCTCAACAACCCAATGGTATAGAAATTATGTTTGGTTTTTAAGATGAGAAAACAGAAATAGACTAAGAAACTTATGAAACAGTTTGACACTGAAGTTCAGAGTCTGGGCTTGAGTTTCACTGCATTGAGCTCCAGTTCTGACACAAATCATTAACTAGCTGTGTGATGGGAAGAAAGTTGACTCTCATCCTTAGTTTCTTTACTGGTAAAATGGGAATGGGATTTGGGACTAGGACCTACTGCAATTGGTTGTTTTGAGGGTTTAAGTCAGACAATAAATAATCAATTATCATTAAAGTGACTGTGGTAGTAAATTTCAGAGATGGGGTTTAAAGCTCAAGCCTGTCTCATTACACCATGTCACCCTTTGGATGATATTCACAAAGCCAGAATTTCTCACAGTGAGATGTCTAGGACTAGAACTTTAAAATGATCTTTCTGGTCAACTTAAATCTGCTGTGGAACAAGTTGCCTACCTATAAGTGGGGAACCTATTATATTTTAAATTGAATGCTGTCAATAACTGCAAGAACATGGGATGGAAACCATGAGTCTCACATAATTTCATGTTCCAGGATTAAGGGATGAATGCCAGGAGATACAAATGGTGTTGCACAAGAGGAAATCTACCTGTCTTTTAGAAATCAACTTAGAAAAAGATCAGCTAAGAGTAATTCTGTTACATGCACACACTTATTGAGTCCATACTGTGTCCTGTGTAGAAAACACCATGCAGTAAAAAATAGAAAGATTTCCTTAAAGATAAAGTCCACATCATTCTACAGTTCATTTTGGCAGGAGAGCCAGTGACACCAATCTAAATCTTGGCACTCTGTGCCATGGAGCTTACAACAAGCTCTAAAAATGAGAAAAATGGAAATTAGTAACAGAGAATAGAAGAAGGCGGAGGAAAATTGATAAGACTTCTTGGAAAAAAATATTGTGCCCCTATAATCTACTAGGCACTATAAGAGTTGGTTTTTCAGTTGGGTTCTGAAGGAAAGACAACATTCAATAGTTGGATACAAAAAGAATCAGAGAGAGAAAGAGAGAGAGAGAGAGAGAGAGAGAGAGAAATGTGCCTGGAATGCTGAGAGCAGTTATGATTTTATATGGCACATGGTTACTTATCATCTTGGGTGAATCCACGTTTTCACATGAACTTTCAATCACAGTAAATTTCAAGGTTTGCCTTCTTGCCATAATAGTCTAAAATTTCATTCTAAATAATGTTCAAATCATTTTTACAGTTCTTGTTTTAACATGCTTTTAATATTTTTGAAACCAGAAAAAGTTATTTCCAAGTAGATACTATATAATACAAAAGTTAATTTTAAAGCCAGGAAATTGTTTCTATAAATATGGTTTTAAAATCATCACACAGCTCTGAAAAGTTGTAAGAAATATTGCCTGGATCTAGTTTTTAAAATATTGTCCAAAACAATTTCCTTTTTTCAGCTGGCCTCCTTTACTGAATTATATTAATTTTTAAGTGAGTTTTTAAACCTGTCTCCAATTACTAAGAAATATCTCTCAATTGGTTTTTGAAAATATGAAATTCAATTGTAATTGTCAACATACCTAATTTTATTTATTGGTTACATTAAACTTAATTAAGTAGGTATTATTTGTCCAGTTATAAAACGTGAAAACTAAGCAACACATAAGTTAATACATTTTATGAGGTCAATATTACTTTGATACCAAAACCCGGTAAAGATAACACACAAAAAAGAAAACTACAGACCAATATCTCTCAGGAACACAGATTCAAAAATCCTAAATAAGATACTACCAAACTGAATACAGCAACATATTAAAAAGATTATACACCATGAGCAAGTAGACTTCATCGCAGAGGCACGGGGATGGTTCAACATAAATAAATCAATTAATGTGATACACAACATAAAGAAACTAAAAAATAAGAAATATATCAATAGATGTAGAAAAAACCTTCAACAAAATACAGCATCCATTTATGATCAAAACACTTAACAAAATCAGTGTAGAAGGAAAGTACCTTAACATAATAGAGGTCATCTATGACAAACCCTCAGTTGACATTATACTTAATGGAAAAAAAAAAAAATAAAACCTTCCCTCTAAGATCAGGAACAAGGCGAGGCTGTCCACTATCGTCACTCTTATTCAATACAATATTAGAGGTCTTAGCGAGTACAATCAGACAAAAGAAAGATATAAAAGGCAACCAAATAGGAAACAAAGAAGTCAAACTGTCACTATTTGCAGATGACGTGATTCTCTATATAGAAAACCCTAAAGACTCCACAAGAACACTACTAGAAACAATAAGCAAATACAGGAAAGTCTCTGGATACAAAAATCAACATTAAAAAATCCATAGCTTTCCTATACTCTAATAATGAAATGTCATAAAAAGTAGAAAAAATCATTCCTTTTGCAATTGCAAAAAAAAGAATAAAATACCAAGGAATAAATTTAACAAAACAAGTAAAGGACCAAGAGGATGCAGAGAAAACTTTAAGACTCTATTAAAAGAAATCAAAAAAGATACATAGAAATAGAAAGATATTTCATGTTCTTGGAGGAATAAACATAGTTAAAATGACCATATTACTGTAAGCATTATACAGATTTAATGCAATCCCCATCAAGATCCCATCAGCATTTTTTAATGAAATAGACCAAAAAATCATCAGATTAGTATGGAAGCACAAAAGACCCCAAATTGCTAAAGCTATCCTTAGAAAAAAGAGTGAGGCTGGAGGCATCACTCTGCCCAACTTCAAATTATACCACAAAGCGACAGTAATCAAAACGGTATGATATCGGCAACAAAACAGACACATGAACCAGTGGAACAGAATCGAGAGTCCAGAAGTAAACTCATACTTATAGGGGCAAATAATGTTCGACATGGAAGCCAGAACCATACAGTGGAGAAAGGAAGGCCTCTTCAATAAATGGTGCTGGGAAACCAGGAAACTAGACTATTGATCTATCACCACACACCGACATTAACTCAAAATGGATTAAGGACCTGAGTATAAGACCTGAAACAGTAAAATGCATAGAAGAAAACACAGGAACTAAACTCAAGGACCTTGGACTTAAAGAGGATTTTATAAATTGGACCTCAAAAGCAAGGCAAGTAAAAGCTAAAATAAATGAATGGGACTACACCAAACTAAAAAGCTTCTGCGCAGAAAAGGATATCGTCAACAACGGAACGGAAGGAGACAATCATCCAAATGGGAAAATATATTTGCAAGCAACACCTCCGATATCCAAGGGCCTAATATCCACAATATACAAAGAACTCATACAACTCAATAATAACCAAAAAAGGAATGATCCAATCAACAAATGGGCAGAGGACCTGAACAGACACTTCTCCCTAGAGGACATACAAATGGCCAACAACTATGTAAAAAGATGCTCAACATCACTAGCTATTAGGGAAATACAAATCAAACCACAATCAACAGCAAAAGTAATAAAAAATGTTGGAGAGGATGCGGAGAAAAAGGAACCCTCATACACTGCTGGTGGGATTGCAAATTGGTACAGCCACTATGGCAAACAGTATGGAGGTTCCTCAAAAAACTAAGAATTGATCTGCCATTTGTTCCAGCAATCCCTCTATTGGGTATTTACCCCAAAGACTTGAGAACCCATATACAAAAAGATATTTGCACACTGATGTTCACAGCAGCATTATTCACAGTGGCCAGGACATGGAAGTAACTGAAGTGTCCTATGATAGACAATTGGCTAAAGAAGCTTTGGTACATATATACAATGGAATATTACCCAGCCTAAGAAGAGATGAAATACTGCCATTTGCAACAACATGGATGGACCTCGAGATAATCATGCTAAGTGAAATAAGCCAGACAGAAAATGTTGAAAAATCATATGATATCACTTACATGTGATATATAAATCTAAAAGCCACAAATGAGCAGGACAAGCAAACAGAGACTCATGGACATGGACTATAGGCTAGTGGTTATCAAGGACTATACACTAGTGATTACTAGTGAGATGGGGTAGGACAGGGGAGGTAGATGGGGTAAAGTGGGTCAAATATAGGGTTTAGGGGGAGGGTGAAGAGGGTAAAGGGGATCAAATATATAACAGCTTAAGGAAACTGAACTTTGGGTGGTAAACACACAATAGAATACACAGATGTCAAATGACAATGTCCAACTGAAGATTATATAATTGTATTAACCAATGTTACCTCAATAAACTTAATAAATAAATAAATAAATAAATAAATAAATAAATAAATATTTTTTTAAAAAGACTTTTTAAAATCAGTTTAACACTGTGGATAAGAGCTTTGAGTTTGACAGCCCTGACACCCGTTATAACCTGGCTTCATCATAAACTAGCTAAATGACCTTGGCAAAGTAACTGAATCTGTCTCTCTGAATGGTTAACCATTTAGGCAGACAGCCTATACATTTGAATATTTGTTAAATCAAGATGAAGGAATATAGTAACTAAATTCATCTTTCTCTTCAACAAACCTTTATTAAGAACCATGAGTTAGGTATTATACTGGGCAGTGTTGACACAAAGATGAAAAAGATAGCTACCTCTAGAAACTTTAAAAAAGTTTTTACAAATATTAATACCACGCCAGCAACACAATAATTAGTGGATCAACCTGGTCTCTAACATTAAATAAATCTGGACCCCACAGTGCTCAAATATCCCCTTTATTAACTATTTGGTACTCCAGATAGTTAACTATTAAGTACCCCCTTATTAACTATTTGGTTTGTTAAGCACTTCAATACTCTGCCAAAACTACCATTTCTGAATACATATTTGATGCTTGAATAGAAAACTATACAAAACGCTCTGAAATGTGTTTATTCTAACTCACTATCATTTTATGGGACATTCTCAAGGAGCTTAAGGGGAGTCAGTACCCTTCAGTACTGGCTTTAGCGATATGGTTTCGTGCAAGTTCCTTGAACAGCCTATGCTTCAGTTCTCTCATCTGTAAAATAAGGACAACAGAAGGACCCAGATTAAAGAGTCATTGTGAGGTTACAAGGGATTTAAAATGTAAAGCATTTAGCTCATAAATAAATTAAAAAGCCCAATAAACACTAGCTTTTTATCATTGTAAGTTGTTTAAAATTTTCTTTATTCTCATATCACACCTATAAGCAGAATTGTCAAATTCAGAAATTAAAAAAAAAACCCACACCTATTTGCCTTCAATTTACTTGATTAGTTGGTTTGTTCCCAATAATTTTTGTTTGTTTGTTTTTACCATTTTGCTCTCTATTCTCTTACCTTCTCAGGGAAAATTGGGTCATTTTTTTCCCCTTGATTCTTGGAGGGCAGAGGTCAAACAGAGTGGTCTGGAGTAGACTTACCCTGGGGAACTAGCTCCTAGACTGGGTCTGTCACACAGATTAAAGAACCTATCTACAAACTGATGCAACTTTTCAAAGTTACATTGCAATGAAGTCATGCAAAGAGAACACAAGCTCATGCTGCTATAAATACATGCTTTAACAGTTTTTTAAAGTATATTTTATTATTTGCAAAAGCAACAAATTTTTAATGTGTTTCATAGTTGAAAAATATTAGCATGTCTATTTCTATATATATTGTTTCATATTATAAATATGAACTTTACATTCTCCTCCATACTCCCCTGCACTTACTTTATACACATCTTTGTCAGAGGAGAAAATCTCCTGCTTCAGACTATTAGGTCTCTATGGGCAGATGTATCAAAGTCCAGTCAGGAGACAGAAACCATTCTAATTATTTTTACAGACAAAATGTAATATAATTAACTGTTGACTATGTGTAAAGATGTTAATAACTAAAAAGGTAGAAAGAGAATTCTAAAGTATCACAGCTGTAGCAACTGTAGGAAGGAGCTACCACCCCTCAGGAAGAGGGTACAAAGAGAAGAAGTTGGAATTATTAACACTGAGGCGATCCCCGTGGAGCTAAGCCTTGAAATGTCAGAGGGCACCTGCTAACTGGTGCTGATGGTTGTGAGGTGGGGCTCAGCGATAAGACTGGTTCTCAAGTGTTAGAAAAACTTCTAACAGGATTCAGCTGCTGATACAAGAATGTGCTTCAGAGAGTATCTACATGATGTTATCAGGAATCATAAGTAGAAAGGAAGCTGCAGAGGGAACAAATAGGAAGGAGCATTTCCTTTCTTGTTTTTCTACTCTTGCAATTCCCGCTAGAGCTTCACATTACCATGACCCAATACATAGCCAGCTGGCAAAACAGAAATGTGGTTTGCAAAGTTTCAGCACCAGCATCTCAGAGCCAGGTAGGAAAGGGTAAGTTTAGAGATGAGAGACAACAGTTTAATAATTGGGGCAGTAGAAAACATGTCTTATTGTCAGCACCTGGCAAAGTTCCTGCATGATAGTATTGACTAAATACTTGGGAAATGGATATGTGTGTACAGTTAGATTTTTAAAATATGATTTTAATAGCTAACATCTTATAAAAAGTGCTATATTCATTTAGGAAAATAACTTGATAGACCACTTTCATTGTAGAAGGTGAGGTCCCAGTGTTAAAGTCTGGAAAGAGTTAGAGAAACAGAGAAATAAAATGTCTTTCATAAAGAGTTATTGGGAATTGGAGTGAAGTAAGGTGAGGGGCAAAGTAAACACCTGGAGAAACAGGGGAAAGCACACAGTCGAAGAGAGGGAAGGCCAAGCAAACTGAGGAGACTGCAGAAGACGGCGAAAGGTAACCAACCAGTGAGAGATTCCTGGTTGAGAGATCAGAGAAAAGCTATTAGAAGTAGAAATGATAAATATTGAATTTAAGTTTATGACCCTGACTCTAAAGTAAAGCAAAATCAAATCTTCATGCATTGGCATTTGCTACTCATGCCTGTTTATATCTAGGAGCAGTATACTTTGGATAGTGAGATGATCCACAAATTGAAGGAGCTCTATGGGAGCTGGAGTTATAAGTGAGAGATAACTGGGAGCAATGAAACCTTTATACCTTCTTTGCCACTGATTAAAATTCCCACAGTACACAGTGAGGCTACAGAAAATTTCAGGAACTTTGAAAGATCAGAGGGGAGCCTAGCTTGTATCCTGGTAATTGTTTTGTTAGAGTGTACACTATTCAGTGCCTCAGCCCTGAAGAACAAAATATTTCATAAATATTTGGCCACATGGCTCTATTCCTAATCGGTATGAGTTCACTGAGGTGGTGCATTGTTTGAACATCCAGGTGAGCCCCATCCTCCAAGTTTTAGATCCAAGCCTGGGGACATATAAACTCAGATTGCCTATCTTCTCTGTATAAAATAGTAGATATAAAAATCCCTCAATGTAATGAGCAAAGCATCACATAATAGTGTGGTATGCACGCATAATTGCATCATGGTAAGGAAGAAAGTGAACAGCTCCTTAAATTCACTGGTTAAAATATTTTTGTGATAAAATACAGCCTAAGGAATATAGTCAACATTGTAATGACTATGTATGGTGTCAAATGGATATTGGATATATTGGGGTGATCATTTCAAAGGTTACATAAATGTCTAATCACCATGTTGTACACCTGAAACTAATATAATATTGTACGCCAACTATAATTAAAAAATAAAAAAAATTTTCAAAGTGCTTTTGTGGTGGGCTTGGCTTATGATGTAAAGGTGGGAATAGAATGGAAGGTAAGCTGACTTCTAGGTCTAATGTTCACTAATTTGCTTTTCAAGTAGCTCCCTGCTTCACTTGCTTCATTGATGAAATAAGAAAGTTGCTTTCCAACCCAACTTTAATATGCCTTTTAAAAAACTGAAGTCTCATGATCTGTGGCCATTTTTAGATGGCCTGTATGTGACTTATGATGGGAAATGCTCCAGTTTTGGAAGCATATAGAATGAGGCTTTCTATTTTCTTTTTTAGTAATGACAAAAGTTTTACTTTAGGAAAACATAGCTCCTTCTCCTTTTCAGTCATCCTAATAGAAGTGTCCTCAAAAATAACATTAGAGAATATGTTTGTGACACAAAACCAGGGTAATACTCTATTATGTTTGAAAGCTTCAAGTTTTGAACATATCCTAAGGACACTGTCTAGTTCTTCCAGTCATTTGCCTACATATGCAATAAGTTCCATTAGGTCATCTTTCATTTGAGAGATTACAAAGGACATAATAATATGCAATTTTTCTATGTGTACTTTGTATATTAATATATAATATTCAAAGATTACTGGGAAGGAGATGGGTAAATTTAACAGACATCAATGAGCTTCTGAGAGAAAGGGGATAGAGATCTTACTGCCATTTATATAATATTCAAAGTTATTTGGTTATCTCTGATAGACTGAGATGGCTCAGGTAAACTGAAAAAATAAACCTTTTTTTTTTTTTTTATCATAGAACTACTCAAAGTGTGATCTGTGGTCCAGCCACCATCAACTGGAAGGTGGTTACAAACACAGGATGTCAGTCCTCACTTCACACCTGCTGAACCAGACTGTTTGGGGGTGGAGCCCAGCACACTGTACTTTAAAAACCTCTCCAGGTGATTCACATGCACCTAGAGTTTGAGAAGCCACATTAGCAGACTGATTAACTTTTAATTTTCCTTTGTAAGTTGGGAATAACCAGCTCTGATACAGCCTTAGGTCTGCTGGCAGGGAAGAAGAGATTTTTCTAGCAGTAACTGGGATCAGTGTTCAAACCTTTTGTATATTAAATAAATAGAACCTCACTGTGTTCTATAAACTGGTAAAATGGGATATATTTGATTATATTTTGATTCTCTGGTTCTTTTAGGTTAAAAATTCAATCTTATAATTTTAGCAATTTTAGTTCTCCAATGCAACTTAAAAAACTCAAGTCTCAATGACCTCTGGCCATTTTTAGAGGTTATCAGGTTTCTAGTATAAAGGTTGAGACATGTTCAACCTTCTGAAAACATGCATATTCTCGGTATTACAGGCTTTTGCATTTTTTTTAAATCAACTATTTCAGTGTAGACAGGGAAGATACTACAGGTTTACTCAAACTAATATAAGCAGCATCTGAAACTTTCCCTTCAAAAATGTTGTCACTACACAAAAAGGATTTGCCAACTAGGAAAAAGAGAAATTATATTATTTTTGAAAACTGTATATTATTTTTCATTTGAAAGGAAGTGCCTGAGCTTGTAAAATACATTTGCTTCATGTTCATTATCTGCCTAGTTTCAAAAAGGGTTTGAAACTACTACAAAAATTCATTAAATGCAAAATATGAAAAGAGAGGAAGTTAGTTGAAAGGGTGTGAGATTTATTAAAAGAATTATTTATTTAAAGAATGTGAGATTTATTCTTTAGCAAGCCAGTTTTGTAATTTTAACTCCTTCACATTTTCCCATTCCAGTTTTATCGGACAGTGATTCTTAGAAAATTCCCCAGGAGTCAAAGCTTAAAGTGACAGCCTCCTTTTCTTCCTACTAGAAGAGACTGTTGCAATGGGGTTCCTATCAAAGGCACAACAGGAGGACAGCAAGGTGTGTGCAGTTCCATCTCTTTGCTGCTCTTTGCTTTTTGCAAATATTTAAATCAGCCACTTCTTTACCCTTTCTCTCATTTAAGATACTACATTTTAAAATAATAACATTTTATTGAAATGTCAGTTGTACTAGCTGAATAGATTTTTGAGTAATTCTTTCCCTGGCTATAAAAGTAAAACACGATTGTTATATGTAGAGAATCTAAAACAACCTAGAACATATGGAAATCAAGAAAACAAAATGACTTAATGATTTCACCAATCTTAAGTTATCACTGTTAATATCTTGTGCGGTCTCTTCATTTTCAATATACACTATGGGGTTGAGATTATTTCCTCAATAATAAACATTTTCTATATGAGTGAAATTTTATAAGCATTATTTGTAATGACTGCATGACATTCCATAGTATACAAATAGCATCTTTTATTTAAACATTTCCCTATGGGGTTATGTTAGTCCCTATAAAATAAATTGCAACAAAATTAATATCACAAACTGTCATCTGAGATGAATTCTTAGACAGAGTGAAGCCTTTTCTTCTTAGGCAACAAATGAGGCCTCCATTTAGTAATACATGCCCTGTCCTCTCTAGCTAAAGAACATTTTTAAAAGAAGAGGAATATTGTTTTTAAGGTATGATTATTTGGGGTAAGTAATGTTATAGATTTAGTCACATACATGGAAAGGATTCATCTAGTTTCCTGAGAGAAAAACCAAAGCAATATTAGGTTAAAAAATTACAATTAACATTTTTTTTTGCTTTATCAGTATTAGATGTATACATCTGCCTCTATCTCCTCCCCCTTCTTTCCTTCCATTCTAACTTCCTAACTTCTTTTCTTCCCTTCTTCTCTCCTTTCCTCCCACAGTCTCTCATCTGTGTGTTTCAATGTTGTGCATCCTTTCTGGAATGCATCTAGTTCTGCTGGGCCTGGACCACAGCTCTCCAGTTCCTTTCTAAGTATTCATCCAGAGTAACAGTAAAAACACACTGTCAGTAAAGGTGCTGACAGGACTAGAAGTGGCTCAGATGGGAAAGCATATTTGAATGCATTTTTAAAATGATGCCGTAATAATGAGACCTGTGACTTACAAGCAAAGTTTGTGTGTCTTGGACACACAAAAGACCTGTTCCTTGGGGCAGAAAAGAACTATTCAGATCAAACTAAACAAAATCAAAGTATCTTCTTAGCAATATTCTTTTAAAAATATTTTCATGAGTTACTAAGTTAGCTTTTAAAATTTTTTTTCGATGGTTTTATAAATTATTTTTTATTATGGCATTCTCCGCATGGCTCTTCAGTTTAAAGAAATGTTACTATAATAATGTAAGTATAGTTTTCAGATGCTTTATTTTCTGCTTAATGATATATGTGCATATCATGTGACTGTGTGTAGATCATATGAATATATTATGGCTTTAAACTCAGAATTTGAATTTCATGGACCATGCTAAAATTCAATAAAATGACATTTGGATGCAAGGGGAAAAGAGCAACATGTGGCTTGAATTTTCCTTAAAATACACAGGGGATAGTTAAGGGGGAAAAGTGCTTGGGACAGAGTACATCTGGAATTTTGCCAAACTCATACCATTTAAACAATGGTTTAAGACTGAATTCAAATCCCAAGCAGATCTCTTCAATTTCACCCAAAGGGTATAAGGTAATGTTTCAGCTTTGAAAGATAAAGTTAATGAAAATGCTTTCAATGAGCAAAATCGGAATATCAGACCTGAAGAAACTCTTTTGCCTTCTGGAATTCAAGAACTTCCCATCTCCATTTGGATCCCCACTTTGCCTTTTTACTTACGAAGAGATTATCATTGGCTTTTGAAATCATTTCTTTAATTTCCCATTTTCAATACCAACTCTACCCTGCCCCCCTCCACCCCATCCCCAGGCAGAATCACACACACACACACACACACACAGTCTAATGAACACCAACACCACTTCAAACCCCTGTTACATCATCCAAGTCTGAACATGCTCCCAAACTATCCTTTGTGCCCATTTCATAATCAGGTACAGTGAAGAATGAATATTCTTATCCAATGGAGAAACCAAATCCCACAATTTACAAGAATTTCTGTATACTTCTGTGCATATCAGCAATGACAATTTTCTCAGTGAATGAATTTTAAGGGATTTAGCAGCTTTGGCAATCAATGTTTCTTCTCCCAAGGCATTCTGTTTCCATACTCTTCTGGAGTACATCTGTACTAGTGCCAAGCAGGCAAATGTCACCTTTGAGTCCCAGGAGAGGTGTTGATCAGCCTTCCAAACCCTGTAATGCAAAATTGCTTGGAGTTCAGCAGTGCCACTTCCAGCTAACTGGCTCTGATTCCTATGGATGCAACCAGCCCTCCTCCCTGGCTGGACTAATGCCAGTCTACTTAAGGAGATAATTGACCACAAGCCAGCCTGACTGACAGGCTTCCCAAGTGCCAGATGCCAACTGTGATGATTCTGGCCTTTGCAGGAGGGCCTGTTCTCCTAGGGACCACAGCTAAAATAGCTTCGTTCTCCCTCAGTCCTTAGCTTTTGTCTCAGCTTCCCAAGGAAATATAATTAAATAAATCATTCCAACTTGTTTTTCTTCTACTTTTAAGGATATCTACACTTAAACCTTTTTCCCACTTCCTGGCTTCTCCCTCTTTCTCAGGTTCTGAGCCTTCAGTGAAGTGGGATACAAGCTAAGCAACTATAGTCTTTCCTATCATCTTAGAAATCGGCAACGTCATTTCTTGTTATCTCCTCCAGTACTTAGCATACCCAGGATGATTTTAAGTTTGTGAACCAAGATGGTCATAAGTTATAAGTGCCTTTACTTCCATCTCACTTTGGTCCAGAACTCACTTTTCCTTTATCTCAACATGTAGCTAGAGAGAGAATAACTGTGAGATCATATGAGATCACATACTCAGTTGAGTTACCAAAATATTGCCACAGCTTATTATTCTTATTAGCTTTTGTGGTTCTCTATATACTGAGATTATTATCAGAACAATACTTTTTAAATGGCTCACTCCCTATTTAAACATTTAAAATAATCACTGAATCTGGCTCCAATGTCTTTGGGTGGGTGTTTTTCAGCACATGGTATGAAGATCTGATTTTGGTGGAACAGTGAGTCTGGGCCTGGGATCTGCCCAGTCTTGGTATTACCGAGGACTTCCCAGACTAAGTTCCAGCTTGGCAACCTCGTGGTGGTTGCTTGTGGGAATGAAGCCCCTTAAAATACAATTACAGTTAGAGTGCAGACCCCATCTGAGGATAGGTCTTCAGGGCAGTGTCTAGGGCTTTAACTGGGACTTCCCTTGGCATCAGAACTTTGGCAGAAAGTCCCCCCCCACTGGAGTTTATTTACATTAATTCCCATATTTACTACTCTCAATGCCATGAATAGCTTCCTTTGGGTACCAGGGTCTCCTCCTGGATGAAAACTTGAGTGGTATCATTTCTAAGCTCATTTTACCTTTTATTCTTCTTTCTCTCTCCTTACAGTAAAAACAAAACAAACATGTTTATCCCACAAGGGTAGCACTGGGGTGTGTGAATGTGGGAGTGGATGCTAAGAGGTTCTGGAAAACACTGAGTGTGAACTATTCATCCTTCTCTGATGAGGAGTCCTCAGGCTCTTCTGTCCTTAGGAGGGGCTGTTTTAGGCTACCCCTCTCAGTGCAGAACTCACTTTAAGTTAAGTCCTTCTCCCGGAAGTTGGACTCTGGGAACCGCTATTAAGTTCACTGGCCCTTTTGAGGAGGTGGAAAAGGAAGAGGAATGTTCTTTTGAAGGAACCCCTGGAATCCAGGACATCCTTCTTCAGGCTGAGTAACTCTCAGCCTCCAAACTAGAGGTCCTGGCCCTGGGCCTTCCAGGCACCAACTCACCCAAAAGTGGACCAAAAGCCAGTCTCCCAAGTTCCCCCAAATCTGTGACCCCATGTCAGTGTCTCCCCTTCTTTTCTCTCTTTCAACATCACACGAGTTGTAGAGGAACACCTTTGCAGGGTTTCGAGCTGACAATGAAATATAAGAAAATTGTTTGAGCCCCCAAGGAGGCAGTGACCTAAACAGAAATGTATTTCCCAGGCGAGGCCAAAACTTAGCTGCAAGCTTCAAGAGGAGTTGTAAAGAGACGCATGAAACACCTATTTTTTAAGAAGTAACCCCAATTCCCCTAGGGTCATTACCGTGTGCAAGTCATCTTGTTGGCCCTTTATTTTCTTCTGAGGAAAGGTTAGAGGAGGCTTCCGTTGGTCCTGGCGGAGAAGGGGAAAGCTGGTTCAAGATGAAGCCTTGTTCGCTGGTGGAGGGCGGCGGCCGAGCCGCGGCTCCCCTAGTCTCGGCGGGGTCCCCCGCACGGGACAGGGCCACTTCTCCAGCTCCCCCACGCAGCTCCACAGCGTTTGCAGACCTCAAGGTCTCTCCAGGGAGTGCGGTCTGCTCCGCAGCAGGCCCTCAGAGGCGTAGCGCTCCGCGGCCCGGGGCCTCCTGCTGCCACCGCCCACCAAGCCCAGCTCGCCCAGGACGCGGCCCGCGCCTGCGCGCAACAGGTCCCTCGGCCTCTGCGGCGGGGCCCTCCATCCTTGTTAAGGTGGGTAGCGGCGACAGTGGCAGCGTCGCGGCGCCAACTTCCCCGTCCTGGCCCTAACCCCACGGAATTAAGGGGGCGCCGCGGTGTACCCATCCGATGGTACGAAGTCCCCGGCCCTCAAGGCCATTGGAAAAGGAAAAAGGATGTTTGGGTGGTGGGGTTGATATATATGGATATGAATCTCTCGTAGGAACAGGAAAAAAAAAAGTCACTGTTACCGGTTTTTGCTAATTCAGTTTCCAGAGCCAAGGTGAACTAAACCTCACTTAGGAAAACCATTCTAATAAGAATGAGTGGTAGATAAGTGCGCCGAAAAGGAACAGTGGAGGAAACCTCTCCCTGCTGATGGCTGGCCTGTGCACTCAACCGTTTTAAGTTCTGATGTTAAAAATAAAGGAGACAAAGGATTTACAAAGTCCTCTGACCGGGCAGTGAGTACCAAAACTGCAGTGTCGTCTCTTGAAAAGGGAAACACCTTCACACGAGCACCGGGTTATGCAGAGAGAAGCTTTAATACAGAAACACCGCGTACAACACTGGCAGACAGGTCACAAAGTCACAACCCGAACGCGGCGCAGAAACAAGCCAGAGGTGACTTAGAGGCAAAAAGCCGCTGCCTCCTCCCTATCCACCCCACTTAGTTTCCAAGTTTGTTGCGAGTAAAGTGCTGTTCTCAGGGTTCGAAAAGGGGGAAGGGGCAACAGTGGCAAGCTAAGTTGCTTCTTCATTCACGAACGGAAACTGGAGAACTCGCCTGTAAGACACGGGCGCCTAAATACCAAACGAAATACCAAATCGACGGTGGCGTGCATAGGTGGGGTCAACCTCTAGCATGTGTCCCAAGGTGGCTGGAAGGTAATGGCCAAGAAATGCTCCTGGAAGAGTTAAGAGCAATACTGTCGGGTGATGTGGCAGGTTTTCTTCATTCATGAGTTAGGGGAACAAAATTCCGCCTTGCAAGTGATCCCCCCTCCCCTTTAAAATCCCAAATGGAACGGATTCACATTGTTTAAGAACTCCTTAACAGTCTCACCCGACTGATAAATAAACGAATTCCAGGTAGAAAGTCACCCTTACTGTCTTTCTTTGGTTGTGTTTCCCGAACCTTACTTTTGGAATCTGGGACTTTGCTCTTTAAGCCGCTGCCATTCTGTTTTGTGCAAATTAATTGCTTTATCTGTTCCTCCTATCCTTCTTGACCCCGGATCAGACAAGAAACTCAACTGTTTCCCAAGATCTTTCGTGGAGTTCCCACTACCCCCTGAAGCGGCTTTATCGATATCGTGTCCTTGCCCATTTCCCAGACCAGGAAAGTAACGGCATCAAACGTTCCCTCTTTTCTTTCTTAAACGAGATGATCTTAGTGAATAGCAGTTTTGTCTTGAATGTTTTACGTGAGGCTGCTGCCCGGGTAGACAGCCAGCGGAGAGAAACTGGGTGGCTGAGGTCTATCACTCTCTATTGGATTTCTCACCGGGATGTTTAGATCCGACAGCTTCCAGTCCCAGGAATAAAGGTCGAAATCCATTTCGACTTGCCAGGGAATAAGCGCCCCCCCCCACCAAAAAAAAAACCCTCTTACGTTCCTTCCCCCCATAACTTATTGATCTATAATATTAATTACAGTAGAAACTCTTACCTGAAAATTGGCTTTCATTAATTTGATTGTACAACATTGTACAAACACAGACATCAAAAGTGTTATATTTATTCAGACCACAGGAGAATCCACTTTTGGGGTGGTCTGGCTGTCTAAACACTTTCCTCTCTCTCAAAGGCTGGGACTTGCGCGTTCAGCCACGCCTGGTCAGGGCTACCTCTCTCTCTCCTGCTGTTCAGAGCCAAGCGTCTCTCCCTGCGTTCCGTCTCAGCACCCCCGGCCCCCGCCTGGTGCCCTAGGAATGCACCAGCACTGAGTGCAGGGAGCCACCCTTGCTCTCAGCCGAACTTGGGGCAGTGGGCTCCAGGAGGGAGGCGGCGGGAGAGGCCGCAGCCGCCGGGCATACGCTGGGTGGCGCCGGGGGCTGCTGTGGGGCCGCAGGGACAGTGAGCGTCGGCGGTAGCGCGGCCACCGGCGGCAGTGCTGGAGTTGGCTTGATGGGCACAGGCACCGCAGGCAGGCCCTGGCTCGCCGAATGGCACAGGGCCTTGACCGGCACCCCGAAGGCCCCGTACTCCGGGCCCACAGGAACGCCGGCGGCGGCGGCGGCCGCCGCGGCCGCGGCCACTGAATCCATGACACCGACGTGCGGCCACACGGAGCTGACGACGTTACCGAGCTGGCCAGGCACAGGATACCCCAGGTGGTGCATGACCGACGCCAAGGGCAGCCCGCCGGCCTGCAGCACGCCCTTGTAGTCCCGACCGATGATGTTCTCGATGGCGAACGGGTGCTTGAAGCCCGACGTGGATGCGGCGGCGGCGGCGGCCGCGGCGGCGGCAGAGCCTAGCCCATAGGGCGGGAACTGCGACAGGCGCCCCACGCTGCCCACCGCGGCCGCCGCCGCTGCCGCGGCCGCCGCCGCCACGGCGGCCGCCTCTTGCATCTTGCCGGGGTGAGACGGCTGCTGAGGCTGCGACTGCTGGGACGGCTGCTGCAGAGGCTGCGACGCGAGGTGCGGCGGCGGCTGCGGAGCGGGAGGCGGCTGCTGGTGAAAATAATGCACCATGTGCGGCGGGGGCGGGGGCGGCGGCGGCTGCGGCGGGTGGTGGTGATGGTGGTGGTGCGCGGCCGCGTGATGGTGGTGGTGGTGCGGGTGGTGCGCGTGATGCGGGTGCAGGTGGCCTCCGGGCCCCGCGCCCGGTGCGCCTTTGGTGCTTCCTGCGTGCAGGTGAGTGTGGTCCGCACGCAGCACCTTGAAGCGCTTACGGCGTCGCAGGAAGCTGCCGTTCTCGAACATGTCGCCACAGTCAGGATGCAACGCCCAGAAGCTGCCCTTACCGGGCTGGTCGGGCCGCCGCGGGATCTTGATGAAACAGTCGTTGAAGGAGAGGTTGTGGCGCAGGCTGTTCTGCCAACGCTGCGTGTGCTCGCGGTAGTAGGGGAAGCGCTCCATGATGAACTTGTAGATGTCGCTGAGCGGCAGCATCTTCTCGGCCGAGTGTTGGATGGCCATGGCGGTCAGCGAGATATACGAGTAGGGCGGCTTCTGGTCGCTGTACGAACTCTTCCCCGGCCGCGGCATCGCCCCTGGCGCCTCCACCGCCCACCTGCTCCGCACCCCGCTCCCGCGGCCTGGCTGTCTCCACTAACGCCCACTCCGCCCGCCCAGCTCCGCCACTCCGCCTTCTCTCGCCCCAGACCTTCTCGCCGTGTCTCTCCCGCCTTCTCTCAGCTGCCTGGCGTCCCTGCGCTTGACCTCTTGGGACACCTTAGCTCTCCGACGCTCGCAGCTTCTGGCCCCGACGGTCGCAGACCCACGCGCACAAATTCCGGCAGGGCGCGCCAGCTTCACTGACACCCTCGCGGCGTCCTCGCGCGTGCGGACGGGGACTGAACGCCGGAGCTGGCCGAGGACGCGTGGGGAGGGGCCGTGTTCCCTTCCAGCCTCTTCTTTGCTGTTTGCTGGGTCCGAGGGAAGCCAGAGCCAAGCGGGCTACACACGCAGGACTCTGGCCCTTTAAATCCAAGTCGGCGCTCGCTGTCCTGCAGGCCGGGGCGGCGGAACCTACCCGCGCGAAGCGCGGCCCCCCGACCCGCCACTCAGTGCTCTCTGGGGTTCTGTTTTCCTGGAGGGAAGAGGCGAGGTAAGGAAAAGGAAGGCGGAACCCGGCAGCCCGCGTCTCCCTTTCTCCCGCGGCTCGAGGAAAAGCCGAGAATAGAGCTGTTGGCTGTCGCTCGGGGGGAAAAAGTTTGGTAGCTTCTGCAGCCGCAACAGCAGTAGGCTCTGGTGTGGGGCGGAGGCGCAGGGTGCGAGCCGCGGACCCGAGCGGGCGTCTATCAATGCCAGGAGGATGCCAGACCAGCCAAAGTCCGCTCGGCGGTCCGCGTTGCAGCTGCCGCCGCTCTCCGGGGCCTGTCTGGAGCTGGAGCGGCGGCGGCGGTTGTGGCAGAGACGCGCTCTCCTGGCTGGGTTTTGTAATGGTCCCCGAGACGCCGAGACCCCCGCAGCTCGCTCTTCAAGACTATCACATGACCGAGGCTGAGGGACTCCGCGCCGCCGCCGCTTCTCTTGCTGAAGAAGGGGTAGAAAGCGCTGTGCCTCGCCCCCGCCCCCTCCTCGGCTGAGTTCGGGTCCCCCTCACCTCCAGCTTTCACCACCCACTCGCAGCGCCCAGGCCCCGCCACGTGGGGCGAGGAGCGCAGGATGTTCGCAGCGAAGCTTGCAGATCCGGGCGCGGTCTTCGCTGTTGTACCCCACCCGGGTCACGACGCACAGAAGAAGGGGATTAGACCCCAGTTTTCTCTCTCCTCTCTTGCATCTCCAGCCTGTCCCCGCCCTTCCCACCTACCGGCTCTGATCTTCTCTCTCCTTCCACTATTTTTCTCTCTTGGACAAGCCACTCTGGACCAAGTTCGGAACACCATGTCCTCAAAGCCTCTTCACAGCAAGAAATCCCAGTGCCTGCAGGGTTGGAGGGAAAAGCTCGTGGGGAGGAAATGCCAACTTCACAACTTTATTGTGAGCCAACTACATGTCAGGCCCCATGCTTGTCGCCAGGTACACAGTTCTCTAAGCTACAGGACGGCAATATAGAGGGAGCGCT
This sequence comes from Cynopterus sphinx, assembly GCA_030015415.1. NCBI lineage: Eukaryota > Metazoa > Chordata > Mammalia > Chiroptera > Pteropodidae > Cynopterus > Cynopterus sphinx. The sequence goes on along the minus strand of CM057385.1, from coordinate 91,988,602 downwards.
GACAGTAACCAGGAAGTTAGTATAGATAATAGGTCTTGGTAGATGGAGTTTCCACCGCGCTTCTCAAGAGTGAGGCATTTCTTTGGGAATGGCGATGTCTGAGCTAGGGCCAGAGGGAGGATTTGGGAGATCAGAGGTTCTATCACCTGGGTGTGTCAGAACGAAGTCTGCTATTCTTAGCACGTCGAGGGAAAGGGCGATAATTAAAATCAAATAAGACGTTACAATGAGCAATCCATAGGGCCCTGGTGTGACCTGTGAGGGAAAGATCGATGAGCCACAGCGCCGAGGTCCCGGTGCTTGCTGAGGTCAGCGAAGCAGATTCCTGCTCCGCATTCACCCACACACCCAGTAGCGAATTCCAATTGACTGCAGGGAGAACCTGAAGTTATATTTTGGCTTTGGCTGCTTCTGCCTTTGAGCTGGGAGGAAAATCAGAGTTTAGAAAAAATATATACCCTCTTCTCGTCTCTGGGCCTCAGTTTATTTGTAAAGTGAGATGTTTGAAGTTGGAAATTTCACGGGTCCCTTCCAGTTCCACGAATTGAGGAGAAAAGAGCAATCAGCGACTGTGGCTCATTCGGCTTTTAATTTCTTTTCTGTGCCTAAATCTGAAGGTAGAGGCCGTTGGCCCAACTACTTGGGAGACGGCCTCTTATCCTATCCTCAACCCTCCCACCAGAGGGTCTGTTTGCCTGTCGGTTTGTAGGAGTGCTGTGAGCTGGGCAGATTCCTAAATTTTATCTTTGCTCAGAAACTAGCTTTCTGGCTAGTGTTATTTGGTTAGTTTGCCTTAGGCCAGCAGCCGTTTTAGAATAGGTAAGAACATTTGAGGTGATGTGTGCAAAAGGGCCCTGGGAGGAAAGAGCAGCCTTTTGGCCTGTCCCTTTCAGAATTGGATGCTTTCGCTGTCACTCCAGGCCGAGAAGGTTCCTTCTGCCAATGGAGTCTCTTTGGAATTTCTGGTCGCGTGAGTCGGTTAAAGGAGCCAGCAGCAGACAGCCTCCCGGCTTCACGAAGCCAAGGAGGATTCTGAGGATGCTCGCAGAGTGACAGCTAGAACCCGTGGTGCTGGGTGTCCCTTCCTCCCTTGACTGAGGTGGTGCGAGAAAAGCACCGTCCATGCCCAGGTGCTGCCAAAAGGCAGCTGGTAGGAGCTTGGCGTGCCAAGCCTCTTCCTGGCCCGGCCCCGCACGCCGCTCGGGGCAAAGTCATCTGTTGATGGCCCGCGAGGCTATCTTCTCCGCGGGCTCCTCGAAAAGCTGCACCTCCAACTTGGGAGCAGCTCGGAGATGTTCCTGTCTGGCAAGTGGGCTCCACGGCATCTGAGGACAGAGCGAGAGAAGGGGCCCTTCAAGGGCGCGCGGGGCAAACCTCGCGAGCGTAACCTGAACAAAATAAAGCTGTGAGCTGGGCGCTCGCCGGCTGAGTTCGTTAAAAACTCCAGACCCGCCGCCACCACCTCGGCGCCTGGGTAAGCTGCGAGCCCCGTGGCCCACGCCTTTGGTCTCGGCGAACCAACTGCGTTCAACTGGCTGAGGGCTCCAAGCAACTTGGACCCAAATAGAGTCGCGAGGGTAGAGCGAAGCGCCACGCCTCACGCTCCTGCGTTCTGGGTGCACTTGTCAAGGGCAGAAAGTGCTCCCACGACATTGAAGCTTCAGCCGGCCAGGCGGTCCAAGCTGCAATTGCAGCGGAGAGCGCAGACACCGAGCGCCCGACGCCTATTCATTTTGGAGACTGGCCCGCCGCCGCCGCCTCCACGGAGAATTCTGGGCGATTCCTGGAGTGGCGTTGGGACTGCGGGCAGAGCCGGGGCCGCGGTTGGGGTCGCGCTCGCTCCCACTCGGGTCCATCCCCAGAGGTCGATTTAATTCCCGCACGTTTTGCAGGCGCGCAGCAGCACGGGCGGGGGAGGGTACGCGCGCGCTCCAGCTGCCTACAGACCTCTGCTCAAGAAAACAGATCGCATAACCACCCTGGCACCAACCAGTCGGTTTCAAGTTTCCGCATGTAATTTAAAATCATACACGCACACAACCACCACACTAGCCAGATATTGGCTGGCGCTGAGGACGCTGGCAGGCAAACCATTGCCCTGGGCTTAGTGTAATTATCTCAGGCGTATTTGGTTTACCCCTAGGCAATTGTCGGCAACGCTTTGCTAGGAAGGGGGGCTCTTTGCAAGATTTTACTGCGATTAATCGGCTCTATGGATAGGGAGTAAAAATTTGCCAGAAAAAGATGTGGAACTTTAGGGGCAGCTATTTATTCATTCCCTCTCCTCTGTCTCTGGAAGGTGCCACGCACTCCTTAGCCCGAGTCCAAGCCAGGACATCCTCACACTTCCGAAGACAGCTGTGCTCAGCGTGAGGAGGAGCGCAGGTCACCACGAGGGCTAGGACGACGTGCAGGACTGGGCAGAAGAAGGTAAAGGTTCATACCCACTTCTCAATTTTCAAGGGCTCTCTCTTTTCCCCCTGACCTCTGACGCGCGAGTTAGTTACATTTGGGACTCTTCTAGGAAGTTTCACCGTGGCCCCATCCAGCTTGCCGCCTGTGTTCCAACTGACTCCTCCGCCCACCCTTTTCCCAGCCCAGATGTCTAATGTGGGTGGGAGGAGGCAGGCCCGCGACACGTGGTTTCCAGTCTCAGCCCTCGCACCGGGGGGCTGGATGACCCTGGAGGCGTTGTTTACTTGCGTTAGGCTTTATTTTCTTTCCCGGAAATTTACAGGGGTCAGAACAGCTCCTTCGAAGGCCTCGTGCTTCAAGGATCTGAGAGGTTTGAAGTTGTCGCGACAAGGGGTGTGCCGGGGCCCGGCCTGGGTGCCGGGCGCGGAGAGCTCGGGACCCTTGCAGCCCCGGACGCTGTGGGGCAGCCGCGCTCACTGCGCCCACGGTGTCAGGAGAATCTGTGGTCTCTAGCGTCGCCACCCG